>JACCIC010000259.1:657500-692361 GCA_018907035.1 Sycobia sp. Sy_11 | reverse complement strand
TGTTTTTCTTTACCGCGCGCTGCGCAACGCGCCCGCGACTCCTCTCTCTCTCTCTCTTGCATTTCAATGCGAGATATTTAAATGACCTGCGCACCGACTGTATTGCTACCGATGTGCAACGCGATTCACATGTATTATATATATAATATATATATATTATATATATATGTTATAATATGTTGCTACCGATGTGCACGCGATTCACATGTATATATATATATATATATAAGCAAATTAAGCTTATGTCTCCCCTGATAATTGCTTGTAGATATTAGGAAATGAAATCATTGTCATGACCTCTGGTGGCGAAATTCGTAATTCGTCTGAGCAAAGGCAAGCTCTAGAATAGTGTGCAACGCCATTGCATTTACGTATTTTTAATTCTAAAATTATTTCTACGAATGTCATAGTGTCCGTTGTATTTTTAAAAAAATTTTTATAATAGCTACTTTGCAGTAATTCCTTCTGATGGCAAAACATTCAAGAGTTCCAGTTTAGATGTCATCGCTTTCCAAGACCAAATGACGTTTTTTATCATGATTGATGCATGACCGATTGCATTTAAGAATAAAAATTAGCTTTAAAAGTAGCCTTTCCCATTCAACAAATGTATGTTCGTTGAGATTCTTAGCGGCATGATCACATATATTTTTTATTTTAATCATTTATTTGACAGAAAGTAGCAGCGCTTCATATAAACACTGTACAAACTGTTGATTTATACGAAGATGCATTCGTATATTATTACAAAGTCACTCCACATTTTAATTCCCAATATTGCATGGCCGTCTTGGGCCTCTATTCTCATAGCTCTCTTATCCTCTATCTCTCTCGCTCTCTCCTCTCTACTCTCCTCTCTCTCTCCCTCACCCTCCCCTCTCCTCTACCCAGACCCTCATACATTCACACTACCACTCCTGCTCCCTTACCTACAGGCACGCACAAACCACTGTTTCAGCCTTCGTCGTCGTTGTCGCGCCGGCCGCGCCCCCCTGCAAGGACCGGCACCTCTCACGCACCAAGCACGAACACCTGCCTTACACGACAGGCACAACCGACTACTCCGCCAAGAACAAAGCTGCGAGAGAGAGCGACGCCGACACCCCCAACCCCCCACCCCACGACCCCCCGACGACCCCCAACAGAACCCGAGAAGAGCACCACCCAGGGACCCCACTCCCCCGCGAAAAAAGACCCTGCACACGACCCCACTCACCCCAGTGGCACACCCCCAGACATCTCTACCTCTTCTCACCCCCCCCTCCCCACTCAGAAGACTCTCACCATCACATCATTTCACCCCTACCAGTACCCCTCACCACCCCCCTCCAAAAACACACACACCCCCCAACTACTCACTCTCCCCCTCCACACCAACCCACCTTTACCCTGCCAATACACCACAAATCACACAACAACACCAATCCCCACTACCACACACAAAGCAGCCGAAAAAGACCAAACAAAATACCAAGAAACGACAGAACAGGCCAGTCTCCGCCGACTTTCTCTTTTCCTCTTCCATACCCTTTTAGGCCGGCCCAAAAACAACGAAAGAAAAGAACAAAGGAAAAAAGTAGCGGAAAAGGAAAGCACGCGGAGAAAGCAAGCGAAACGAACATAAAAAAGAGAGAAAAAACAACAAAGCACGAGGGGACTTTACACCCGCCTGCCACCCCCACCTACTACAAACACAAAACACAACACAACAAAAACTAACAAAAAACAAAACCAACATGACTCAGCAGACAAACCATACCACCCAACTACCACCACAAATAAACCACACGGCGTCGAACTTGGCGCGCGCGCGACGGCGGTCTTTCCCTCAGGTGCGGCGACTGCTCCCCCACTCGCGAGCACCAGAGAGGAGAGAGAGAGAGAGAGGAAAGAGAGAGAGACCTTCCCTCTCGAGACGTACAGACAACCCAGCCACCCCGCAACCAGCCCACCAAAAAACGAGCTGCCACACCACCAGAGCCTACAACAGCAAACACCCCCACAACTACACCCACGACAACACCAAAACACACCACACAATACACCATAGGATTCAAGAGTCCCCCCTCGACGGCTCACCCCCCCCTCCCAAACCAAAACTAGAGATTCCAGAGTCGAGGGGGGCTTCGTGTCGCTCTCTCTCTCTCTCTCTCTCTCTCTTACTCTTGTCCTCCCCTCTCGCCTTTTTGGAATTATATACAATGCGTACTTGTTGCTCTCGTGCGACGAGAGAAAAGAGAGAGAGAGAGAGAGAGAGAGAGAGAGAGAGAGAGAGAGAGAGAATGAGAGAGGCAGGTTATAATACCCTCCATTCATTCCTCTATAACCCTCAGCTGCACTTGTCCGATTCACCTTCTCGCTTTTTCACCTGGTATAAGCTCGAGATCGTGCCGTCTCTGCGTGCGCGTTGAGGCAGGGGGATGAGGAGAAGGTACTTGACGCACCGATCGGTCGGTATTTTGACTCTCGGCTGATGAAAAATGAAATGCCATCGCTCTGAGAGAGAAGTAAGAGAGATAGCATGAGAGCGAGAGCTACAGCTCTATCGCGCCGGAGAGAGACCTGAGAGGAAAGACTTAGGGATTCAGCTGAACTAAGTTTAAATGACCTCACAAGGAAAATTTTCTCAATTAGCTAAGATTCTGTTCCGAACGATAGATTTTTAAATATCGTTGTTAACGCAGGTTGCGTAGGTGTTAGTATATTTTATCACCGCAATCACTCCGAATGTATCAGTAGATAAGAGGTTAAGTTAGTCAGACTATTCGATGAAAATTACTTTCGTATATAAATAATCCATTAACGCGCGTAAAAAGGAAAAAATACATTCTTTCGGTTGGAATCTCTCTCTCTCTCTATCTACTATCGATATATATATATATATAATATATATAATATATATATATATAATATATATATATATAGCTTTTGAAAAGTGACTAATCAATTCTATAATTTAGAAACGAATGAATATGAACCTTGATCTCGACAATTAATCCAGAATTTGACAACCGAAGAATTGGGAGTGTTACCAATTTTTAAGCGTATAATTTATTTATATTCGAAACACAAAGATGCACGTCAGAATTTTTCAAAACTTCACGCGTATAATAATATGGATGCTAGTCATCTCTTTACCATTAGAATTTACCTTTGTTTTCAATTCTCATATTCACCCGTTTTCCATTTTACCATTTACCATTTTACCATGTGAGCGCGCACTTGTGTATTATCACTTCGAATAGAGCCCATCGCGGCAACATAAAGTACACTTTATATGGAGCTTCGATGACAAGCAAGTAATTTGATCTCTTGATTTTCATTGTATACATTATGTGCGTGTATCGCGCGTTCGAGTCGCGCCGTCGGACGGGCCATAAGCGCCAATTTCATACGCGAGAGAATACGCGCAGAGCGTATTTACCGAAGCGTGCCCGAGGAGTTTTTCAGCGCGCGCGCGCGCGCGAAGACTTGATTTATTCGTCGCCGATATCATTGTATATACGCGCCGCGGTCCGCGTCTCGTATCCCTGCGACGGTCGTGCAACGTGGCCGACGCGCGCGCGTTGCGTGATCTTTTAGGAATCCCGATAAAATAGTACATAGGCGAGGAGTTACAAGTAACAATGCCAGTCACGTTGCACTCGAGCTCCGCCCCGAAAGGTATAATACCGTTGTGGCTATATAGAAACAAGGCGCGGATTTTAACCTGTCTCTCTCTCGCTCCCCTCTCTCTCACTCTCTCTCTCTCTCTCTCTGCCCCCTCACTCTTCCTTCCATCTCCCCCGTCTGTGCTTCTTTCTTGTATTCAAGCCTCTTGAAAGTTCCAGGCGGCAACTTGATTTTCTCTCCCTCCCATCCCCGGATGATGCTCGTTTGAATTTGTTTCGAGAGGATGTTATATGGACGTTCACTCTGGGAAAGGGGCAATAAATTTTTTAGCTGCAAGCATATATATATATATATATACATATATATATATATATATATATATATATATATATCCTGGCGCTCGGCTGATGCACGGAATGAAATGTGAGAGTTGTAAATGAATGCTGCTGCACCGGCCAAGGATGAAAATTTATTATATATATATATATACTTACACACACCCACACACACACACACACACACACACACACACACACACACACACACACACACCACACACACACACACACACACACACACACACACACACACACACACACACACACACACCACACAACACACACATCTGTAGATATATAACGATCCTATAGATCCAACGGTAATCGATAGATAAGGGAGGTATATGTATAGAGAAAGAGAGAGAGAGAAGATAACGGAATTCATGAATAATCCAGAAGGACTAATTGATAGCCGAATGCTTCATTCGCTGGCTTGTTTTATCCTGGGCCAGTTGTTTTGGTCACGAGCCACATTACCAACAGTGCTCCACTATAAATCAAACCTTATACCCGGATGTTAATTTGGTTGAAGAAAAAATATCAGTTTTAAACGAACCGTAATTTACGAGTTATCTTTAATCTGGTTTCAAGGGAAAACCGAAAAGCTCAGATGAATATAAGCACATCTTGTATTGTTATGAACCTGTCCCTACTTTCAGCGATAGCTTATTCAATTCTTTACTTAACCATAAAGTACGTGTACAAATAAATTTATATATACACTGATGACATCAAGAGAAGCGTGCATCGGCATTTATATTTATGTCTGCATACGTGCCTGAGTGTGTGCGTGTGTGCGCGCACGTGTATAAATATATAGGGGAAGAGCATCCCTCGCAAAAACAAAAGTTTCTACTAGGTTTACGATTTCCCATCGATCAAGTACAGATGCGCGTAGTTATTTTCTCCTTAATTTTTCCTCGTAAAATGATTAATTATTGTGACCACGGTACATGTAATACGTTTTTCCAAGATATATTGCATACCAAGGTTAAAGGGCTTTTATCAGAGTTGCATGAAACGAAATCCGTGACAAATCACAGTTAATATTTCATCGAATTCATTATCCATATAGTAGTAGTATTCGTTTGTTATAAAAAATTAAAAAACATCTATTTTATCTATAGCAAAAAAGATTCGTACCGGCCAATTAATGACGACGTTTCCTATTTCGTTTAAAGATTAAATTCTAAGACTGACCCTAATTTTTCGCTTAAGAAAAAGGAATCGAAGAGAGATGAAAAAATCAATCCTCTGCCTAAATCGTGGGGAAAGAAAAAAGTCGTTTCGCTCTCCTTCTCTTCTTTTCTCGCAAGCAAGGGGCAATGGCCAGGCCAAAAATATTCCTACAGTCAGCATAACGAGAAACGTATCATTGTGCGCGCTCGAACGAGAACGAAATCGCGCATACCGGTGAACCAATAAAAATCGTCACGTGAGTCGTGCGAGTGCGCGTATATAACGGCTCCTTGGCAAAACACCCGCAAAACCGCAAAAGGCGGCTCGCTCCGGCCTTGTCGATGCACGTGCGCGCGCATGCGCGGTTACAATTTACAAATCGAAAATACGCAAAATCAAGATGCAGCAGTAATCCCATATAGGTATAATATATATATATATATAGCGCAATAACGACTTCGTCACGCGATCTATCGCACCATCTTGAGGATGACGCGAATTACGAAATTCGGATAGCTGTACCAAGATATTTTGTTGAATTTTCATTAAAAAGATACATAAATAAATAAATAAATCAGTAAATAAGAAAAGTCCGAATGTAGTTCGTGAGTCATCGCGTGCTCGTAATTTATATTAATAAAAGAATGTCACATGAGGCATTTTTAATTTATACTTGAATGTAACGTCAAGGAATCCAAAAACGGTTTTCTGTAGCACTTTAGTGCAGCACTCAATTCTCAAAATTTTAAATGAATGTTGGTGATTGTAGACGTTTGGAAATGGCTTAATGTCTCATTCCCTTGTTCCTCCAAAAGATACAGTAACTTCTTCTTATTTTTGACAAGAATCTACAAAGTGGAAAGCCTCCAATTTATCATCCTCAATCTTTGGCGGTTGAACGGGGCAAACCACTTTTCGACACATTTTAAAATCTGGAGCAAATTTGGAATGATTCGAACTCGTATGATTCTGACCCAAAACCATGAGATTTAGATGCATTGTTATTTAAATTAAGTTTGATTAATCTAAACCAAATTTCTCAACCAAGATATAATAATGATAATGACTAAAACTCCGATTTTTAACAAAAAGATTCAAATTGGGATTGCGATTTAAGACTATGAAAAACTTCAATTTTTAACTCGGCGAATTCCAGATTAAATTTTAAGTCTGGAAATTTATAATGCGGGGTCAATTATTAGTTCATGGCGTCGCTATTAAAAATCTATGTTGGCTCGAAATCCTTATAGTTCAACGTTGAATTTCCATTCTTTTTCAAACTTTGATGTGCTATCAGCATTTGAGTAATGTTCATATTATATTTGTCAAAGACGCATTTATACGTTTCATATTTTCCTAAAATATATACGCGAGCCCCAGAATGAATTTCTTCGTCATCAGATTTTTGCCGTAAGCACTGAACGAACAAACCGATGACAGCATATCTTGAAATACCAAACAAAGCTATAGTAAACTGTAGCTGTACAAGCAGCCTGATTATCATCCTCCCACCATTGACCCTCAAATAGAAAAAGAATGAAAATAAAAATAGGTACCGGTCAAAAGCGGCAGTGACTTTAGCGTAACCGTCCCAAGTATTAGATACCTTTCCGATCGAGTAAGCGGCGTGGAGGCAAGATATATATATAAATATAAATATATATAATATATATATATATATATATATATATATATATATATATATGCATATATATAGGGGGTGTAAAAAAGTCGACTAAACGCTTGGGCGAGCATATGCGTGGTCGTGTTGCGGTGACAAAATTTTCTCACTCAATGATCCGATTAACAAACAGCGTCGGCGAGGCCATCAAAGGCGCGATTCAATAATTTGTGGTTTGAGTATACGCACAGGTACAGACACACCCACACCTACACACGCGCGCGCGCACAAGTATATCTTTATCATTATTCTCATTGATGAAAAATAAAGAGAGCACGAATCTCTCATACATTCAACAATCAATTGAATTAAAAAAAAAATCGTGTCTTGAATCACCGTTTTATAGGCAAAAGAAAAGACGCACTAGCTATATATATATATATATATATATATATATATATATATATATATATATATATATATATTAATCGTGGGAGGAGGGAGACATGACCTCAGAGATCGTGAAATCATCGACGGCTTTGCCTTTGCAGCGAGCGCGCCGCGCGCCTCCCCGTTTTCGCTGACTTTGATTGAAGCCGCACTCGCTCGCGCTCCGACGAGTTAACGAAAATAAATCTTTTCTTCGCAGGTTGGCTCCCTCCGCCTTTTTTCCTTTCCTATCTTTTTTTCTTCAATAAAATTATTCTTTTGTAATGCAAAACCTTAACCGAGTCTGAAAAATCTATTAACTCAGTATAATAAAGAGTGCTTGACTTTTTATCCCTCTGGCTTTCTATATAGCCAGTTTCCCTCTTCCTAGTCCATGATTTCTAGAGAGATTTTACGGAAAAAATTAATTTGTAGCTTTAATCGAATTATCCAATTGAATTTGTATCCGCCAGCTGGCAAATTACATTTCTTCAATTAAAAATTTCTATACGAATGAGGGACCTGTTGTTATATATATAAAGGTACAATATTAGAATAAAAAAGCTGCCCGGTACAGAGCCAAGGACGTCGAACGAATCGAAGCGAATCGTAACTCTTAACGACGTCGGCAGTGCACAATTATTATAAAATGCAGCACATTGCAAGCGTACGGACCGCACGAGAAGGAGCGCGAACGAGCAAAGAGCGCTTGCAAAGCGCCGCGCGTCTTAAATATTCAGCCAATATTGCGTAAAGCGGTGAGGGATAGTTGTATATACATACATATACCAATGTTCCGTTTTAGAGAGGGGGGGGGGGCAGAAATACTCGCTCGCAAGTGTATGTAGGAAAAACTCGATTTCTATATATCCAGCACAATAATTCATGTCATTACACCTCAACAGAGAGATTAGAGACGGTTTCTTCTCCCCTTTTCTCTGCCGTCGCGGTTGCATTAAAGCATCGTAAAACCGCCTCTCTTGCACTTGCGCGCCGATATTGGCACTTTTATATGCGCGTGCACACGCAAAGTTTCATACGCCTGTACGTAAGAGAGAGGGAGAGAGAGAGAGAGAGAGAGAGAGAGAGAGAGAGAGAGAGAGAGAGAGAGAAACCATCGGACGATTACAAATATGCGAGGGCTGTTATACAGCAACGTTTTCACCTGTTAAAAGTCGCGATTTTGTTTGAATCGCGTGATGAAATGACTTTCGAAAATTCCTATCGCCCACACCCTCTCATCCGTACAGTTAGTATGTCGGTACCTGTAAATTCTAGGCAAATATAAGGCTGTTCTAAGTATGTACAGTATACGTATGTATATATAAAGTGCAAGTAAGTCTTCACGATGTAAAGACTCGCACTCATTACACATCGCATTACATTTATAATTGTCGGTAAGTAAAAAACATAATGCTGCTTTCCAGTTTCTTATTATAAACGTAGTACAATGTTTACGTATGCGATGTGGTAAAAAAACAGAACTTTTCATTTTGCATCAATAATATTTATTCCCGAAGGAAAATTTCGTATTTTCAAGAAAAGCAGACGTATTCTAATAAGTAGTGAATATCTTCCTCTTATGCGGTTCTTCAAATTTGCGAATACAAAACGAAGTAACAGGGGATCATGTCTCGTGAAACGATGGTTGTGGTATCCACGTGTCGTTGCGCTTGGCGAAATACTGACCACCTAGCTTTAATGCATGAACAGATGCTATATCCGTATAATGCAATCGCTTTCGTTGATTTTATAACAAAATTCGTCGTTTCTTGTTTTACCATTCATTTATTATCTTTAATTGACCATTTAACGTTTGGATATGAACTCCGGTCAAATTTTGCAGTTGAAATTAAAAAAAAAATATATATATATATACAGTCGTATTATATTAATCCCGTTTGATTGAAATTCTCGTGTTTTTTTCGTTCCTGGCAACGTCGAATATTTTTATCGGTGAACGATCGTGCCTTAATTTCAACGTGATAACCATAATCGCATGATGCATTACCGGTTTCGCAAAGACTATATAGAATCGCTATTCATTTCATTTAGTAAATCTTGATGTCATTGTGGTGTCTTTTTTTTAGTGAAATGCAAACTTTTTTTCTCACGTCTTTAACGTGTGTCCACAAAATTGAATTTACAACATGATCAGTACGATATACCCTCGGTAAGCGCTCTAATCGTAAATCAATGATAGCTCATAATCATTGTTTCCGCTTGCTCGACGATATTGACTATAACCAATCTGCCAGGGCGCGTCATCTTCAGCCCATATTCATCCATTTTTAAAACAAGGATACTATGCGAAAACTGTCGCTCGATTCATAGCCGAGTCAGCGCAAGTTGCTTTGGAATATTTAACGACCATTACTGTACTTTATTATACTTTCGCAATAAAACTCGTAATGCAAATTCTTTTATTCATTTTTTAAATCGTGTTCAGCATACTAAATCATATGCAACATCTCTTGACAGCTGATGGCAGAGTAAACAAGCAAAATATACCAATGCAATTACAGTGTCCAGACAAGTGCAGCAACATACCAGAAAAGTTTGTTCAAAGGGACAGTTGCAGTCTGGAGGAATTTAATAAGTCTGGTTATATTTTCATCACATATATGATCGAATATTCCGATTAATGTCTCATGTTTTTCATTGCTTATCTGCTGGCAAATTTTAGAAATTACATATTCACTGTCTTTATAACCATCGAGAACTTAGAGGGATCAACAAAAGCCTATCTTGCTTCTTAAAAGAATGAGTTAACCTGTGGATTCTGTAATAAACATCTCTTACTATCAATTACTTGAAACCAGTATGCGTTGATGATTTCACAGAATCATAAAAATGAAAAAAAACCAGAGCATATTTCAAATACTTTTTTCAATGTTATATTGTTTATAAGATATGTTGAAAATGTTCCTCTATCAGGTTACGAAATTTTTGCACCTCCAATAACTTCGAAGTACAATTGAAAAGAAAATCGGAAACTGTCTATCTTGGGGACATGAGGGCGTCTTGTTAGTAGGATTGGTCTTTCTGTGCTTCGAGTCATTGATTTCGGTCTTATGGTTCGTTTAGGATTTGCATTTCTAGAGCGTTATTGGAGATAGATCATTAGCGTATTTTTTTTCTTTTACAAATGCCATTTACAAAAATTACAAATCGAATTTAAATTTATTATGCCAATATCAAAATAGAAAAACAGGAAACATGCATTTGTCTTCCGTAAGTCGTTTTATTATTTAGCACGTTGTAACCCTATTCAACACGCCCGTGCATAATTTTAGGGTCCAGTTAAATTATATTCGACAAGCTAAGTTATATTCTATGAACCTTTTATCGTACGGGGCTTACTGAAGATGAAGCAACATTCACCTGATAAACTTTAAATTGAAACGAGAACGCTTAATATTAATTAATGCATAGCAATGAAAGAAACTTCGTTCGATACTCTTGTTATATTAAGACCGTATCAAAGCAATCACAAATCATTGCCAAAATGATCTTTAAATAATTAATTATTCGAATTTTCGCAGGCAGCTTCGATAGCCGAAGCGAAAAATATTCTTCGCTCTCCACGATAATTCGTTTGCAATTTCCAGAAACTATAAATATATATATATATATATATATATATATATATATATGTATGTATATAATTATATAGATATAAGAAAGCAATTCATACTGTGGTTCGTATCAAACGCACACGACGGCATGTCGAAGGAATCGACGTGAGAGCGCTCGATTCGAGTGGATATAAGTAAACTGACGCTTATAGCAAGACAGAAATATACTCGAACCGGAGAGAGGGGACGGAAAGGCAGCCCAAGATCCTGTTCTGATCTTTCTCTTTCTCTCCTTCTCGAGAAAGAGCGCGCCTTGTCTCTCTCTCTCTCTCTCTCTCTCTCTCTCTCTCTCCCACTTTCTCCCTATAGAACGGACGGAAAAAAAATTCGCGCGCCCGCGCGATCAAGGCGTTGCCTGGATGGCGTCGAGCGTCGGTTTAGTGAACTCTCTTTTCGCAGACTACCTCTCTCTGTCTCTCTTTCTCTCTCTTTCCCTCCCTGCGTGCGCGTGTGTGCGCGCGCTCGCGTGGTTCTGTGTGAGATTAAATGTGTGCGCTCGCCTCTGCGCGTGATCGCCTCGAGCGAACGCGTCGGCGTCATTGAAAACTATTCGAACGCCACCAGTGAGCGCTATTTCCGGCGGCCGATTTTCAATCGCCGCCACCAGGTCGACGCAACTGCGAATGTTATCTCTCCTTTATCTCCGCCCCTCTCTGCTTCTCTTACTTTATTCTACCAATGACACATTTTGCAGACTTGTTCGTATCTCAAAACTTTGCAGATAAAGGAAGAGAGAGAAGGGAGAGGGCGGGAGAGGGAGAGAGAGGGGGAAAGGAGAGGACCGAAAGGGCTGCATGAATTTTTTCCATTTGTCCGAATGAAAAGAGAAAAAGTCGTTTTAACCAGTTTCGATTGTTGTTTATCAACAAGGCTGCTACGAAAGAGACAGGAATTAAATTGACTTATTATGCAGCTGAAATATACGGTGTCCAGTTCGTTAACGTTGGAGTTTATATTCCCTTCGACAATTTGTTTTATACGAACATTCCTCCCAAGCTCTGGTATGTTAATTTTTCCGCCTTCATAACACCCACTTATACACACGCCTATATTGGAAATTGGGAGCTTATAATAATATCATCTCTCGTTTGTCTGTTCAGGATGGACTCATAAATAATGCAATTTGTTTTTACGCGCCTGCGAGCGTTCATTCGCTTTCAATCGATTTGGATCGGGAATATATATATATATATATATATATATATATATATATATATATATCGTGAGAGAGGGGGGGGGGAGATTTAACGACTCGAGAAAAAAGTATCACTATATATAGGTAAACAAGAAACTGTTAAAGAATAAATTATTTATCAGTATAGCTATGTGCACTGCAGTGCGCGAGGAATTTATTGAGCTAAGCCGAGAAGAATTTTAAAAGCTGCCGCGCCGCCGCCGTGTTTTTTTTTTTTTTTTTTTTTTCTAAACGGCCGCTCTCCCGTATATATAATTAGCAAAGACACGCGAGCAAAGATATTTTCGCTAAAACGTATTATATTACGTTCTGAGCGCGGCCGAATACAATAATTTGTTGGTTGAATCTGTATAATAAGTACTATAATTTTGAAAGCTTAACCGACCATAATGTACTATCGCTCCTGGCGCCCCCATGCGCCGACGTGCGCGAAGAACGTGGACCCAATAAACCATACGATTGCTCAATGAGTGGCGTGGAATATTAGAAAATATTCGAGTTCTATGCAATTGCTTACCATTGCGTTTTGCGTTTCGAAAACAGCAAGTAAATTCAAGCTTCGAGGCGATCTTGTAGATCTCCAGACACCTCCAGTCCAAAACTTTTTCGACGGCAAATATCTCTCTATCCCGAATGGACTATTCACTGTGGCTGCATAATATTTGAAAAATGAAAGGAAAGAGGATGTAAAAGAAATAAATGGAAGAATGAAAAAGTCCAAAAATCTGAATTCGAAAAAAAAGAAAGAGAAAAAAAGATCATCTCGTGTATCAACAATAATTTGCGCAAAGCAATATTTTTCGAACACTTATATAAGAATGAACTGCAACTCTTACGAAGAGCCCTCTCTTTATACATAAATATGTCTATATACACAACCGTCCTGACCAGACGATAAGAGTCATCGTTTAATTATCCCGTTATCTCCGTCTCTCTCTCTCTCTCTCTCTCTCGCTCTTTCTCTCGGGGTTTTCTCCGTGTACCGCGCGTGTCCCGTCCCTCCCTTCTCGTCGCCAAGATCGTCTCCGTCAACGATCTCCAGCTCCATGGCATCGGCTCACTGACGGCCCCTCCCTTTCTTTCGGAATCGCGAAAACCCGCCAATCGCGACAACTTCTATATACGTAAATAGTCGCCGCTCGCCGGAGCAGCCTCAATGTAGAAGGGTGATCGGACAATACGTTGTCGGATTGTCTCTAAAGCGGAAATGACGATGTGTCTATGAGAGGTTCGTGTTTGCATGCAGTCTATGTTTGCTCAAGATCGTTGTTTGCCCCACCCCATTTCTCGCTCTCTAACTCGTGTCGGATCGTATTCACTGTCTTCGTTATTTCTGGTTTCGTGGCAAAACGAAAGGCAACCAATCAGCTATCGACATCGTATTATCCGATCGCTCCTTATATCGTTACTAATGGAGTCACGGCCTTTCGATCTTTAATGCTGATCTAATTATTATCGATCATCGCCGGAGATTATACGCGTGGATAAATCGTATATGAGACTGATGCGACAAAGTCCAACAACTCACTCCTTTCTTTCTCTCTTTCTCTCTCTCTCTCTCTCTCTAGATTAATGAAATTTCCGATGCTTCCAATGCTCGCCAGTTCAAGTCCATAAATAAATTTTCCATATTTTGATTCGCGACGCGCGAATTCGTTCATCGGCCAATCGCGATGTTCCGAATTGACTGAGTTTCAATATTCGGAGGAAGACTGGTCGAGATTTATGAACGCGGTGTGTTTTTAACAGTCGGCGTTGAAAAATTGACGGCCCTGGAAAGTCCAGCGAGGAAGCGCATTTGGAAGCCAGAAGGTATTTCCGCTTGCAGTATTCCAGGTGCATTGAACCATAGAGGGGGGGGAGGGAGAGAGGTCGAGCAGCGAAGTCGTCAGAGCCTGTGGAGCATGAAACGTTGGACTCGAGGGTTGCGATTGTTGTGCCTGATTTGCGTCGGATGGAACTTTCCGACCTTGTGCAGAGAGTTGCAGAGATGGATCCGTTTTCGGACCAACGTATGTGCGCATTCAGCCGTTACAATTCGAATCGTAGATCATTTCTCACAATCCAGCGAGACCTATCCTCTGACGAGACTGATTGTCTTGTAATTCAACGCTTGGCACAATGATCTTATCTCGGTACATCGAAGCATCTGTTCGGTGCTTATACGTAGTTTCGACTTTTGCAGAGCGACAAAGCATATCGCTCTTCTTAAATTGAAATTTTCTTAAATGAAATTTTTAGGAAGAATTATACAAAACGTCATAAGTATTTTTACTACAAACTATAGGAATTTGGCAAAAGACTTAAAATCTTTGAATAATAGCAAAACTTTTTATTGTTTACCGTAATGGCTGTTAAGTATTAAATGCCCATCCTGACAAATTCGTTTATGATTCGTAGTTTATTTTCAAACATTGTTGATTAATTTACATAAGTTTAAATTTCCAAAACGATACCCTGCTAAAAAAAAATACTTTGTACACATATCATATAAGTATTACATTGTACATTTTTAACGAATGTGTAGAAATTCGTGCGCTAGATTTATAAAAATTACAAATTTTTTTAGCGTATCTATATATATAGAAAGCACAAAATACAGGTTATGACTATACTTTTTTTCTAAATCTCTGTCGTATCGTTCAAAACCGCGCGAAACAAGCGCGTTTTAATTGGCCTATACAACCGCCGGCACAGTTAAGAGCTCCGAAACGATTCGCAACCATCTCCAAAACACGTAACAATCAAATTTACACGCACCACTATTACCCATTCCCGATAACAATCTCAATATATATATATATATATATATATATATATATATATATATATTTACGTTCGATCGATTATACCTCTGAGACACCGTATATAAGAGGCGTTGTTAGTATTATTATATTTGAAATGGTCCGAGACATGATATGGGTTTCTGTCTATTGCGCTACCACACTGGTCTTGACGTACACGTATGACTCACTATATGCACATACGAACTATATAATTGCTCTTCTTATGGAAGGTAATGATCGCAAGCGCCCGCGCGCCGTATATGCCGTACCCTCTGATGATCTAAGACAGGGAGTGTAATTCTAACTGAAAGAAAAATTCTGTATGTTCTCTCTCTTTCTCTGATCTGGCGCTGTTGCTGTTGCTGTCGATATTTCTATGACACACTGTGGTTTTGGTCAAGGTTCCTCTCCACACCAATGTAGGTAGGCTCAGTTGAGCGAGAGAGAGAGAGAGAGAGAGAGAGAGAGAGAGAGAGAGAGAGAGAGAGGGAGGGGGGCGTGCGACTTATTAGCGATTACGCTATAGTTTTGCTTTTCTTGCAATGATTTTTATTACCTCTCCGTAATTATGTCGTTATATTGATAGATTTCTCATTTGGGCGCACCTTGAAAAAATTTTTTTGTGCTTAGTGCGTAATGAAGAGAGCACATGATTTTGTATATATATACAGTTATAAGCTTTGAATCGTTGTTTTTATATCTTTTTATGAACGCAATGTAACCGTTATATATATATATATATATATATATATATATATATATATATATATATATATAGTCTTTATTACCCGCCCACTCGCAATTCATTAATGAATTTGTTCTCTTTTTCTGTTACAGGTGAGTGTGACGTGACGAGAGCCACACGGACGTCAGTCTTTATACCCATCTATATATATATTATATATATATATAAAAGCTTATGTATTAAGTGATCTTCTCTTAATGTGAGTTTTAATAAAGCGGTTGTATGACATCAAATGCAATAGCTAATTTAGAGTTTATTGTCTGCTTGTACAGACAAACATTGTCGATGAAAGTTCATTCGCTGCGCGTAAACACGGACACATAGTGACGTCAATGCACATCTCTCTCTTTCTGTGTAGTGTATATATATATATATAAGAAACCGACCGGAACATCGGACTATAATAGTAATGAAGCGTCGGTTAGTTATCTGGAGAAAAGGAAAAGTGCCTACGTGCGTGGGTGTAGGCTTCCGGTCACAAAAATTTTTAGCCTTACATTTTTATCTTATAAATGTAATGTATAAATGCACTTCTAACTTGTAATTGTAAAAGACCCGAAGTCCGTAATAGAGTAGCTATTTGCAATATATATATATATATATATATATATATATATATATATATAATGGCTATTTTTAATTACTCCTAGAGATTCTCTAAACGGCTAAGCGAAGATATGCAATAATTTCTGGCAAACGAAACCTCAAGTAATTAATATTCTCTTTGTTAAACCACAGACTTAGGTTTATACATAATATACTCGTAACGAGTACGGATAAAAGTAAAAAAACATATTCCTTTAAAAAAGATAAATAACAATCTGCTTTATGTAAAATTGTAAAAGCAATTTACGTTTAATCATTTACGTCTATATATACATTTATTACAAATTAAAATTAAAATTACGAATGCATTTATACACACACACATATACAATATATATATAGACTTGTTAAATTCTCCTCTTAGGCTGTATAGAATTATTGCACTTTGTACAGTCATTTTATGTTGGGCTGTTGAAATAAATGCATTTCGCATGCGATCTAAGAATTCAGAAAATGTTGACAAAACCCGAGATAGTTTTCGCTTATCGATTATACTATAAAGAAAATAAACGTGTGTGAATTATCGTACATGATAGACGTAGGAAGGATACATAACTGTGAAGATGAATCTCTCCCTCTCTCTTTTTGTCTGCCCCCTCCCTTTCTCTCCCTCCCTCCCTCTCTCTCTCTCTCTCTCTCTCTCTCTCTCTCTCTCTGCTCTCGGAATGGGAAAAACACGAAGGCTCGATTAATGTTCTTAATTAGCCATGAATTCTGTATCTGGTGTATGATTGCGATAAGTTATTCAACGGAACATTTATCTACGTGTAATACGCGCGAACAGGGAAATTAAGCGGAATTAAATTGGATGCTTTTATCGGTCCAATGTTCTACGAGCTATTCGAAGCTTGGCATATATATATATTTGATCAGACAACTCGAGCTTCGACACTCTGTAACAGCATGCGCCTGTCTATATATATACACACAAGAGAGCTTTTGGTGCAGTGTCGGTGTAGCGGCAGCTTCTCCCCGACATCTTTTTCGACCTCTGCATGATCGCATCTCTCCGTCTTCCTGGTGCCGTGACAACGACAGACGCGACGCTATGAATAAAAAGAAGAAGAAAATATATGCGCTCTAACGTTTTCCAAGACGCCATCGAATCTCTATGTTGCGCCAAAGCTTGGAAAAGCAATTAGCAAAATTATATCACTTCTGCTCCCCCCCCCCTTCATAACGAAGAAAAATACATTTCAAGACACTTTAATTTCCGATTTGCTCCGTCGCAAATTATATATCTTTTGTATCATTGTTTCGCGTGTTTTCTTTTTTAATAGCTCAAGGCTCAGGCACAGGGAGGTGGGGGCAGCTTTGAATCCCTAACATATAATTACAGTCATCAGTTATCTCGTATACCAAGAAATTTACAGGAATCGGTAGCGATGGAGGCAATTTATTTAAAGTTTCTATTCCGTGGACACGATAATTCCGCGAGCCTGTGTACTGTAAAATTCGTGTATCTCCGTCCCTATGAAATAAAGCAGCATGCGAGCGTCGGGAACTCTCGGAGTTAACCTTTGCTGATATGCATATCTACCCCCCCCCATCTCACTCTCTCTCTCTAGCTCTATCTCCATCTCATCAGCTTGCTGGAATAATTGCGGGACGTGAAACGAGATAAACTGTGTATTACACATCGTAATTGATGACGCGTTAATGTGTATGTAAGTAAAAATCACTTAAGCGCTCCCGTTTTTTTCACGATCTTCTTCTCTTTGTCTCTTTTTGTTTCGTGAGTTTTATTTATTTTTTTTTTTTGAGTGTTTGAAAAATGTAAATTTAATTGATGCCCTGGTAAAACGGGAAATCCATTTATATACAGTCAGCGTCAAGGTCATTTATACAATCATAGATAATTAAAAATCGGGGCGTGTCACTCCCCCCTCTCTCATATATATATATATATATATATATATATATATATATATATATATATATATATATACACCAAAATATGCTTAAATGTATTTAATGTATTTAAAATACACATGTTGAACATAAAGCAATATCGCAGGTAAGATACTTATAATATTGAATTTGATTGCATTTTTTTCAGCCAATTTTTTATAAGACAAAATGAAAACTATATATATATATATATATATATATATATATATATATATATATATACACTATATGTAATCCACCCATTTTTCCGAGATCTTTCCATTAATTATCTTTACTTTTTAATTTTTGTGAAATATATAAATAAGCAGGTTAAATGTTTAAGCTGAATTTTTTAAATACTTTTGCAAGAAAAACATAATGTGCCTGATAATAATTGTTATAGAGACTATTTTTATAGTCTATAGAGAGTTGCAACTGCTAATTAGAAATCTTTTATTTTTTCAATGACACACCGTATAAAAGTGGGATGATAATAAACCTTGAAAATTTTATGTCCGTCGTTTGCTTAATGGGATACGAATATGTTTTGTATATAATTATTCACTTAGCAAGTGGGTGTGTCTGAGGGGGGGGGGCTGATCAAGACAAATCCTTTAAAGCTTTAAATTGAAACAATTGTAGATCAAAAATTTAATTTGCAAAATAAAAGTATGTGAAATTGTTTTTTTTTTAATTACTTGACTAGATATAGACGCGTTCATTGCAGTTTGCAAATCTGCACTATATATATATGTAAATATACATATATACATACACCAATGATAGCAATTTTACTTGCGAGTTAATGTAATACAGTTATGTAGATACGGAAATATCGTAACGCGTATACGTCATTTTTTTTATTAATACTTTATATTGAGTATACTCGCGGAAAGAGAAAGAAAACGAAATAACATATTGGCGTAGACAGCGTGGCAAAACCGAAAAGTTTCAGTTGCAAAAAGGAGATCCTCAAAAAATCCCTGTCATTCCCTCTGACTCTTGAATCAGAGGTGGATGAAAAAGGGGTGCGTAGAGCAAGTTCTGCGCTATCACTCCACTCCCTCCCTCTCTCTCTCTCTCTCTCTCTCTCTCTCTCTCTATCTCTCTCTCTTTCTTCGCCGTTGCATCGAGAGAAAAACAGGTTAATGATAAATCACTGACCGCCGGTAATAATGCGTGGGCCGCCGTGCGCATGTTATATACCTATACACTGCCATCATTCATCCAACAAATTTTTTATCTCTCTCTCTCTCTCTCTCTCTCTCTCTCTCTCTCTCTCTCTCTCTCTCTCTCTCTCTCTCTCTCTCTCTCTCTCACACACAGACACCGTAGCTGTCTCCTCTCTTCCTCATTCGAGGAATATAGATAGATACGCGCGGCTGCCACACTTTTTAGTATACATTATATGTATCGGCTTCCGCGCATTGCGCGCGCGTAATTTGCGATCGACGCACAGACTTTTCAAATAATTTTCGACCCGATAATGAGCGCGCGGCCGAGCCTAACACACGATGGAATTCCATTCGCGTCCTTCTTTCTCGCAACGCCCCGCCGACTGCTCGACCCTTTTTCTTTTACAGTAGTTCAAAATACATCGTAACCCTTCGGATCTCCGCACGAAATACTGGACGACTGACTCGTTTGCCTGGATTTCTCGCTTAATCAACGATGGCCGCCCCTGTTTCGTCATTCTTGATCTAGCGTTATTTTTCACTTTTCGGCTGTCATGATTGATCCGGCTTCCATCCCCCCGACAACGATTCGATAGAAAAACGACTCCCTTTGTGTGGCGTTGAAGAAAACATTCCGAAGTCGATAATGCCTGAGTCTATCTGTATGTATTCGTTAAAAAAAAAAAAAAAAAAAAAAAATGAAAAGAATGACAAAATAGTAAACGACACACAGACGCGTAACGGTAGTTCAAAAGGCAACACTCGGCAATCTTATCCTGATTAAAAAGCGATATTCGCCATTCTACAGTTATGTTATATATGTATTATCGGGAAGCCCGCATCGGTTCTCTCCTATAGTTAAATTTCAATATAGCTACATATATATCAATGCGTGCGTGTTCGTGTGCGCGTGTGTAATTCTAGAGATAAAGTAAAACTGCTGGTGGAAGGGGAGGGGGTAGGTAATTAAATGAAACAACGCTCGTCAAGATTATATATAGTTATATGAAGTAGGATATATATATATATATATATATATATATATATATATGTATATATATGTATATATATGTATATATATATATATATATATGTATATATATAAACGCCGTTTCAATCCTCAAAGAGGTCGGAGAGAGCCCGGTGAAATTATTATATTCTAGGAGTGGCTGCAAGTTTACGGCTGCCTTCAAGTTTTTATTATTATTATTTTTTTATTATTATTTCTGTTTCCGATTACTAATCCCGCGGTAGTATAGCATTTTTCCGTATAGACCTCGGAAAAATTATCTAATATGTCTATATATATCGAAGCACGCGCATATATTTCAGTCAAATTAATCGCTTATAAGAAACGCATGCATCCGATGTAAATAAGAAAGCGGCACACATTCGATTTCAGCGCTCGTGTATAGGAAAGGGAGATTAGCGCTAATATGTATGAATGTGTGTGTGCGCGCGCGCGCGCGTGTGTGTGTGTGTGTGTGTGTGTGTGTGTGTGTGTGTGTGTGTGCGTGTGCGTGTATATATACACGAATGAGAGTGGAGGGCAAGAATTCACATTACGAGATAGATAGAGGGGGGGGGGTAGAAGGTTGATCGACAAAAAACTCGGGTATATAAGTTAGCGAGTTGAACGGCGTGCGGTAGCGTTGCGTTATGCATTGCGTGAGTGCACACATGCACACAAGAGGGAGTGAGAGATATTAAAATATATTCCGTATTGTATGACGTGAAGTGCGTGGGAAATTTTCCGGTACGCGCCTGGAGGGAGGCAGGGAGGGCCCGGGACAAGTTTCATATGAGAATGGATCTACATATATATATATATATATATATATATATATATATATATATATATATATATATGGCGAGGAATAACAGAGGCTTACATACCGCTTCTCTTTTTTTGCATTGTGATATTACAATGTGTAATATTACGACGCTAATTACCGTTCCGTGAATGCCCATTATAAGCGACAATAATTTTTTTTTCTCTAACAAGCTAAAGCAGGTGGGGGTGGGGGGGGAGTTCGTTTCTACACACAAGCGAACTTTCATCAAGCGAATTCATCGACCTCGTCTTTAGTTTTTTCGTCCCTGCTTAGCCGCCTAGTTGTGGTGGATTCAAATCGCGGCAAAAATCATCTCTAAATATGTAAATATCGCCGTTGAAACCTAAGTTTCAGTTGGTTTTGTGTATACATGCGTGAAAATACGAGCTTAGGCAATACGGCAACTGTGCACCAACAGTAATGCTAATAACAATAAAATTGTATCGTAGAGCGAGGCTAATCGAGTCTCTTTCTACGACGACTCGTCTGTGTATTTTTAGGAAAATGTGCCTCGGAATTAATAGGAAAAATTTCCGTGTGGATGCGTACTGCGCGCACCTGCGAATCTCAATTATTCATATATATATATATATAGATTTGTATAACGAGATCGTTTCAAAGTAGATGATTTTTAATTAATAACATTATATACATAAGATAGACATTGAGTGCCTTTCTCTTGTATACTTTAATGCCTTTCGTTCATTCGTTATCTTATCAAATTAGGCTAAAATTGTATTTGAATAATGTGTCTCGGTTTCAGTGACAATGTATTCGATTGCTCATTGTATTTTTTACGAATCTCGTCGTAGTGTACGGATCTATCTTCGGTACATCTGTATAATATGAATGATTATATGAAAATTCAGCGATATCCTACGTGTCGCAGAGTGCCTATACACGCGGGTACGCGACCTCACTCACACATATCTAGTTAAAATTAAACTTTTTTTATATTCTACCATGCGATCTGTATGCAAATTTTTTAGTTCTCAACCAATCGTGCTACGAGAAAATATGAAGAAATTATGAATGTTTCCTACTTTCGCCGCGCAGTCGTTTAAACCAGCAACACTAGCAGTATACTATCTTCGTATCTACATAGAACACCACAAGTAATATCGAGTGTAACTCTCTCTCTCTCTCTCTCTCTCTCTCTCTCTCTCTCTCTCTCTCTCTCTCTCTCTCTCTCTCTCTCTCTCTTTCTGTCCCTCTATCTCTTCTTCTCTGGACTTGGTAATCCAAACGTACACCTACTTGACGACGTCTATATGTAGTGTCGTAGAAACTATATATAGCAAAATTCCCGCACTTCCCTATATATCCTATATGATATTATATATATATATATATATATATATATATATATATATATATATAATGTAGACGATAAGATAAAACCTCGGATAAAACCCCCGGAAAATGAGTATAATGCTAACAGGATAGAGATGGAAAAGCAAAATGCGAGCGACTCACGTTTTTTTTTTATTATATAATGCTTTGGTCTATAGGTTTCATTCCAGCTTTTATTTCTAATATAGAAATACGCTCGTACATTTTCCCCCGCGCGCATCTACACATTGTCGTCAATTATTTTATTAAAGTGTATGCATTTGATGATCTCCGAATTTGTGTGTGTAGAATTAAAAAATTCTCGGAACTCGACACGATACAACCACAACACAATGCAACCACATCGGGACGACACCGACAGCGACACAACAACGACAAACGAGCACGGTCAAAAACAATAACAATAATTGTTATCCTCTAGAATTTAGTTCAAAACTTCATGGACATCATTCTGATGCACTTACATATGTATATTCTTGCAATAATTGGGCCAACCACGGGTGTAAGCCCTTATTCGATTCTTCAATGTCTCTCATTTTTCATTTCTCTCTCTACAGTAGAGGGAGGGAGAGGGAGAGAGAGAGAGATAGAGAGAGAGAGAGAGAATATGTATATATATATATATATATATATATATATATATATATATATATCCTTATAAAAGAAATAAAGAAAAAAGAAAATTCCAACACGAACTCTCACCTCCGCCAATTTTAGTGGGTCATTGTCCAGTGCGGTATAGCGTGTATTGTACAAGGGAGGACGGGGGCCATGTATCGGTAAAGTTTGCCAGACGCACACGCGACCTTTCGCGCGCAGCTCGCACATACTTCTTGTCTCGCCGTCGCACTGTTGGGCTGCGTCGACGGGGCAGGGGGTCGTAGAGCTCTCGAATAATCGTGTGTGTGTGTGCATGTGTGCGCGCGCGAGTCTGTATGTGCATATATGCATGTATATGTCGAGGAGTACCGTTCGACTGGGTGAGTAGCGAGCCGACTCTCGCGCGCCGGCAACAACGAAGACGAGGACGAGGACGGCGACGACGATGACTGCCTTTTACGGAAAATTTAACCGAGCTCGCGAAAGACAGACAGAGAGAGAGAGAGAGAGAGAGAGCGCAATGTAATCTCTCATGCTTACAGAGACGAATTCGAACTATCGGAATTCCAGTCCACCCTCCTTTTGATAGAGCTAGCATAGTTTATTCGCCACGGAAAAGCCAACGTTAAAGCTGATTGCATCTGTAGGGTGTCATTTGAATTTATAATTTTTCGTTTATCGCATTCTCTCAGGGACTGAACTTTCGGGATAATATAAGTCATACATTATCTACACATTTTGTCGGGCATATTCTTGTTATTTCAGTTCGTATCCGATAGGAGCGCATATAACGTATCCAACATGCCAATAGCGTCGGAAAACTAAAAATAGCTCTCCAATTTATCAGGACAATGAACGGCTATATATATAGTATAAGTTAAATACGTATACATTACATTGTGAAAAATTAAACGGTACGTGAAAATGTCCTTGCCACACGCCGCTCGCTACACATATCGCGACCTTAGAGAGCGAGAAAAAAAACTCGCAATGTCCGACCAAAAGCCTGCGTCCGATTCTTTTGCTACACTGATAATAAATTATATCGCTAAAAGCAAAGAGAAGGAAAAAGAATCGTGACTCTGGCGCGAACCCAGTCACTTCTGTAAATTATACGGATGCGATGACGCCGACTGTGCCTTATACTTTCGCAGAACTTGTCGCCAGCTTTTATATATATATATATATATTATAGAGGCCGGCGATTTCAAACAACTTTCCGATACTTCCATAATCGGCAATTTTCCAAGACAGCTGTCGCGTCGTGCGCGCCGTCAGTTCGCTTTAGTAAGTGGCGCGGCGGTACTGGGGGGGGGGGGAGGGGTGGTAAGGCGCTCTATAACAGCGCGACGCGTTGCTCAAGAGCTCGCGATTTTCCCCAGTGATTCTCCTCCTCCTTCGCCCCCCTCCCCGCCTCTTTCCTCCCTCGCTTGAGGAGATCGATGGCGTCTCGGGCCTGCATTTATGCCTTTTTACGACGCCATTGTTGGCCGTTCTTCTTTTGCAAAAAAGACACACGCGCGCGTGGTTTGCGCGACAGTTCTTCTGAAATTTAACGTTGTAAAACAAAAAAAAAAAAAAAAAAAAAAAAAAAAACAAGAACAATATCGATGCATTCCGACATCGACGAAATATACAGTCGAACTTTCTCTCAATGGAATATATAGATTTGTAGACGGGTGAATTATAGATATTTCATATCAAATTTACGTCTTCTATTACTTGGAATGAATCGAGGAAATTCTTCGAAATAGAATATTCTAAAAATATATACGTAAATAAGGAGCATAGTGCATTTGATCGTTAAAGTATTTCTTTTTCTTTTGCCATTATAATGTAAAAAGCGCCGATATAATCGTCGGGTAGAGTAATTATAATTGCTTGGATGTATAAACATCGAGCCACTTAAGCTAATCTAATGCAGAGATATAATTATTATTCATTTATTTATGTATAGATATGTCTATGAACCCGATACAGTATAAAAGAATGGCGAATATGGTTTTGCATGTTATATACCGTGAATCTATTAAAGGAGTCTGATATCTGTTATAATAATATCTATTGACTCGCATTCGCACACGGACTATTTTTTTTTTTTTTTTTTTTAATAGATTATGTGTGAATGGTGTTGTCGGACAATCGTTAAATTAAATCGCTATTCATGCTTAATGGGCGAAATGACGAAATATATATATAGGTCGAACCTTTAAGGGGGAAAAAAATAGAGGATTTTTTTTTCGACGACTTTAATTTAAGAGCCTTTGCCATGATTTAGCGAGTCAAAAAAATCTTGCGTAAACGTTTAAGCGCGCGCACGTGTGTGTGTACATATATAGATTTTCTTCATGTGCTACCGTTAACTCAAATCGTTTCAACAAACCTGTCGCGCTCGTGGCGAAATTGGGAATTCGTGTTGGCAAACGCATCTTGCCCGATGGACAAGTATAGCATGATCGCGTTGTGTTTGCATATATATATATATATATATATATATATATATATATATATATATATATGTATGTATGTATAGAATTATAAAAAATCATTCCCATCGACGCGGGAGTGGTTGTTATAGACTTGGATTTTAAATAACCTTAGAAGAACTATCGCGCAATTTGTTACAGCGATTGGGATGTAGTAAAGCATCCGAGAAACGGAAATGAACGTCTTATAAATGACGTTTTATAGTTATGCTGGTTTTTCTGACGTTTTAACGTTCGTCTATATATACAGCCAGAAAACCGCCCGTAGCACTACATATATGCACGCGCGTAAACGTGATTGGCTTTCCAAGCTTTTTATGCATATTAGGATGTGTCTCGCATATTCGCTTCTGATATGTATCTATACGTCTATTATACTCTGCATAAGATGAATAACACCGAGTCTTCTTCTCTATCTTTCGCTGTTTACTTTCCTAATGCGATATATATATATATATATATAGTGTGTGTGTGTGTGTGTGTGTGTGTGTGTGTGTGTGTGTGTGTGTGTGTGTGTGTGTGTGTGTGTGTGTGTATCATCCATAATGGTAGACAATTGATAAAAAAAAACAACAACAAAGTTATACGATTGCAAATCGGTTACGATGTCGACACGACATTTTCATTTGGATGAGAAATTTTCCAGTAGATTAATAGTTGATCCAGTGTATATGCAAAATAATTATATATAATTATATATATATATATATATATATATATATATATATATATATATATATATGCCAGGAATCTGGCAATCTTCAAATATTAAATTATAAATATTAACGATATGTTTCTAGATGTAATTATATCAGAGTATACTTTTGTTATAAAAATGATCGATCGGCCAGTAGAATATTTGTTCTAAGCCTTAGAAAGGCAAATCATAAAAAATAATCTTTGATAATCTAAATGATCACGAGGATTTAGAATCCAGGTTGAATTTTACGGTAAAAGAATGATTGTTATGGCCAAATTCTCTCTGCGGAAATCAAATAGTTTTTTTTTAATTATATCGAATTGTCGCAATCTATATTAAAATGGAAATACAGTTTGTGGGATAAAAATTATAGATTATTACGGATTAGAGATCGAGGTGTATATATATATATATATAGATGTATTAGATTGCCTTTCGAAACTACAAGATGATAGAGCGTCGTAAGAATATTTCATTTATACAGAGTTAAACATTTTTACGATCGATATGGCAAGAAATCTAAAAAGTGACTTTCACACCTGGCTCATCGAATCATTCCAAGACTTGGCATTTATACGAAAGGTTAGGCGACATGCGTAGTTTGCGCGTGTGTATGATATACAATTGTATCATCGCGCACTAGTGCCTGAGAGCTAGAGGTGATATAAAATTTTGACAGTGATGTATATATAATATACTAAAATTATAAGATTACGACTTAAGCATACTGAAAACAAATACGATAAATATTAATTAATCTATTGATTAATATAATAGTTGTTGCAAAATGAATTTATTCAATATCTATATATATCGACGAGTACGACGAATGCGAGCGATGGCGCGCACATTATTATGAGCGTGTGAATAATGCGTAAATGATACTGGAGCCTCTCACCTCGTATATTTAATACGCTCTTAAATCCCATCGAGCGTGCGCGCAGACGCGTGTAAAATCAAAAATTATTATGCAGTGGCCGGCTCATTACTAAAAATTATTATGCAGTGGTAAAACATCGTAATGAAATTCTGGTCGGCGTGTAATATAAAAACTTGCGCGTAGCGGCGCTTATATCGCGTATTAACATATAAAGTGTAAACATAATTGATTTTTTTATTTATTTATTTATTCTTTTATTATTTTCATCTCTGCTTCATGTTAATTAAGTGCAATGCTTGCAGAATCGAGAGAGAGAGAGAGAGAGAGAGGGAGAGAGTCGGAGAGGTCGGTATTTGATGTTTGAATAAAGGTATATTCATACAATTTAAAAATATTCATCTAACTTCCTATCCTACTGCCCCTATACCAATTGTGCGATGAAAAATAAAAAATGAAAAGAAATGAAATTCTTTGCGCTTCTAGCAAGATCTTGGCTAATCGGCTCTTCATCCTTGGCAATGCAATTATACATTGCATAACGAGCGTTATAATTTCGGCGCCGAGCGCGCGCGACCGCTCCACTTCTAAAGCTGTCGTCGACCTCGCGCACACGCGCGCGCATACTCACGCGTACCGGAAAATGCGCGGTTCCTCTCTTGCCGGCCAGTCGTATATTTGAGATGGAAAGTAAAAAAGAAAAGAGTTTATTTTGCTGGACGTAATTAAAATATATGGAAGTGGTGAAAGTATTTATTCGGTCGTTAGTGTAATAATTGGAATCTGTAGTACTTAATGATAGTACTATGTGTGTATATATATATATTATTGTCGTAATGCAATTTATTACGACCGCGCGTGCGAAAAGTTTTCTTTATTTTTCGCAACTAATAAGACTTGACGTGGAAGATCATTTTGGGCATCCAGTTTGCATAACAATAATGCAGATTCGACAGTTCTATTTCTTCATTTTATATTGTGAAATGTACAAGATGTTATTAGCTCTAAAAACGGTTCAACGTTGAATATGCGGAACACATGTTTTTTTTTCTCTCCTCGTAATAAACGTTCAAAAACATCTTGGTTTTGCATAATTATTGCTCTATGAAATGCTCGTCATATGGTTTAACGCTGGCTGTAATTTTGTTTTATTTTATTTTTTATTTTTATTTATTTTTTATTTTTCTTCAGAATTCACGCAACATACCTATTTGAACGATCTTCATACATGGATATAGACTTCTATTCCACGCGCATAACATTTCATTACAATGTATGTGTAAATATGTTTTTTTTTTTTTACTGAAAATTGCCTCCGTTTAGTACATCCTGAATCGTTCGTTTATATATCGTCCAAATTTAGAAATAAAAGAGAAATTCTTACATGACTTTTCTCCTTCGGCTCAAGAGTTTCTCTCTGTCTCTCGATCTATCCATCAGCTGCATTGAAGTCTTTTTTAGATATGGCTTTCCCGCTTCCTCTCTCTCTCTCTCTCTCTCTCTCTCTCTCTCTCGTTCTCTCTCCTACAATATAGCTTCATTTTTAAACTTGTATGCCATTTGGTATGGCGTATTTAGGTGCACTGTTTTGCAGTTTATTAGTCCACGAAAGCGTGTGTGTGTATATATATATATATATATATATATATATATATATATATATATTGCATACATATTACATGCATATATATGATTATATATGTGAAGAAAATGGAGAACGAGGCTGCTTTTACGAGCTTACGATTCCTTTCTGTTTATCTTCTTTTTCTTTTTTTTTTATTTTGATTTTTTTGCGGTCTTGTTATTATATAATTATTTGTTAAGCAATTAAAATGACGTCTAAATCCAAACATTGCAAAAAATTTATATATATTACAACATTGTTCTCGAGGATAAGTATAAATACGTAATTATAAAAACTAATTAAATGTGAACCGCTATATTCTAGAGTGAAATCGTTTTAATGGCAAAGAGACGCTTTAGATAGTCAGAGGTTTGTGTAATTAAAAGCACATTAGAGGCTGCCTTGAAAATTCGTATAATAATGCATAGTCTTTTTGAATGAAAATTATTCTATTAGGAATTGTATACGTCGTGTACCTACATACATTATATTGCATTTTTCATTTCGTCGTCAAAGTTCACGCGCGATTAATGAGATGCTTGGATGTCGCAGAGTCGTAAATCAATTGATGCAATTGAAAAAAGGCATTGGCTTCGCTATTATCAATAGTCTTTAATTTGCAAGTTGCTCAATTACCACATTGCGATGCTATTATATGTATATATGGTAAAAAATCATATTATTTTGTCTACTCTTTGAAACTCTAGTTTGAATATTGACAAACCTTTCATAATTAAATTATCATTGACGAATGATCGAGTTAAATTACGTGCATATGTACAATGCACAGTACTCCATACACAAAATATTAATGTCATTTTTTGTTAATATTGACATTGTTGTCCTTGTTAAGCTATAGATCTTAAATGAAGTTCTGATTAGTTAAATTTTTAATTATGGAAAAATAAAGAATGCAATTAATGTAGTAAATTTTTTATGTTATACCGGTATATTAAATATTTTACATGTAGTGGGCTCACAAATTTGAATCTATAATTTATAATATAAAATAATGAAAACACACGTGATGTGTAAAACAGCTGTTAAATTTTTCCGAGAATATCTGTATATTGTTCGTATCACGTGACAATGAAGGAAAATTACTACTTCCACTTATTCTCTTCTATGATGTCATCAAATCTGTTCGCGGAATCCCAGTACACGAGATCTGTATTTAAGAGAAAATCAGAGTAAATTTAATATTTACTTTTTTGCGTCTATTTCCGACGTATCGGTATATCGCAATGACTGCAAAAACTTCCCTCGTGAAAAATGCCAGTTCTTCCATAAACAAATATAAAAAAAGGAAGATTGTTAAAAAAGAGTCTTATGACGCATTGCTAAGATTCTATAATGAACCGTTCCACCTTTACATTATTTATTATCGGATGAGGACATTAATCCGCAAGAGATATTTCAAGTATTATACCTTTACTTATAATTCCGTTCCTACTTTTTTTTTGTTAATATCCAAAGCATTTTACAAACACTGACTGTAGGCCAACCTTTTGAAATTGTATGTACAGGTTGTTCCCCGTGCTAGAGAGGTTATACGAAATTCCTGAACGCCCTTTCCCTTCCACGTCGATTTCTCACCAGATTAGATACATCGTTTTATAGTTCAATGGGTTTCAGAACGTTTTAACTATAGATTTTAAATAACAAATAGAAAAACGATAACTTGTATTATATTAGCAATGGTAATCAAGTTATAATATCCTACTATATTCATAAGCAATTATTAGATCAAGTCAGAAGTGATTTCTGTTTCTTTCCTTCTTCAGAATCATTTATCTATTTTGATCTACTTTGAACTACAAAGTTGTATTGATTCATTATGCATTCGACATCATTATATAAAAGAAAAAACTAATTTGTCCAAGTAACGCACACATGATAAATATAAGAATTTAACAGAATTCATCATATCCGTCTTATTTACGAGACGGACCCTAATATTTTCAAATAATACAGAATAATCATGGACAACTTAGGGATGAAAACCAGTGACCTTATATAGATTTTATTGGATGCTAAATTCAAATCCGTTGAGCATTTTACTCTATAGGAAGCCCACAGTCTTTTTAATTTGTGAACAAACACAATTTTTCAATGCTTCGTCCAATAATTCTCAAACCATCACGACCTCTAAATTCACAAACTCTAATCTTATAAATTAGAAATAATTAACAAGCTCCAAAATTTGAATTTTCGACTTTGCATTGTGTTCTTTTTTTTTGTTTTGCCAATGTATAGAGAACACAAAGTACTATTAGCACAAAATTCTGAACGGACTATTATTTTTATAAAATCCTAAAAATGAGACTTATAGTAGTTATTATACATTATATGCGATGTAAGTTTTTGCTTTTATTTGTGGTCCTATGTGTGAAACAAATCTGATACTAACAGCGCTGTCAAATATATAGAACTCATATTTTGTATAATCGGCAAAACTGGAAATTCGACATATCCATGCCAATTGGGAGATAATTTGAAACACTGAAATATGAATTATATATAGGTTGAATGATCAATTCTTGCAAGAGATCCGGTCTAGTAAGACGGTTGGTCTACGATTTAAATTCAAACTTTTGAATGGAGTTCAAATTTAAGAATATTGTTTTTCCATGTGTATTTTTTTAGTATAAAAAGAGGGAATTGCACTTGAAGTAGATTGAAAAACCATCGCCAATATAAATATGCAAACATTAATCAATAATTAACTAACAAACCAGTAATAGATTTATAAAACTTTTTCTAAAAACTCCAATTGAATTTCCTTTGTTCATGTCATAAGAAATGTATTTAACAACGGCATCCTCAAATATGAGCTCTTTTGATCCATTGGTTTCATTGGACACCTACGGTCAGTAAATTTCTTCTTCTTATGATAACTTCAAATCATATCGATGGGAATAGGTCTAAAATCTGTCAAATTATAGCTACTAACGTATGATTCTTGTAGAACAGATAAGTTAGATAATAATATTAAAAACATATTTTAAAGGCTTTTTCTTTATTTTATAATTTAAAGATAGCGTGTCCTCTTAAGCTTCGCTGTGTTCGACTTGTTAGCGCTATGATGGTCGAATGAATATACATGAAAATCAGCCAGCTCTAAAAGGTGCCAACATATTTTTTTCTGTGCATTAAACACGCGATCATCCTTCGTTCGAGGGAGAGATAAAGGCGAGTGGGCTATAATGTATACTGGACTAATCAGGACGACACCAAGAGGGCGTAATGTATATATATATATATATATATATATATATATATATATATATATATATATATATATATGGTGGGAGCACTTACACAGCCGGGCGATGTGCATCGAAGCGGGAATCATCGCCATCTCCAGGCGCGGCTCTCTCTCTCTCTCTCTCTCTCTCTCTCTCTCTGTCTCTGGATGGCGTAATGTAATCGCCGCCACTGTGCCAAGGCCGCGTGATGCTTGTGGCTCATATTAGACGCGCGAAAGAGAGACAGGAGCAGCTCGTTCGCTCGTACTCACGTCCTCTGTCTCCGTTCCTCCTACATACACCTCCTTCCATACGCATTGCGCCTATATATATATATATATATATATATATATATATATAAGTATAGACGTATATAAGCGCTACTATATATGTAGACATGCGCGGGACTTTTTCCTTTCGCACATCGGACATTGAGATCCATTGCGCCATACGACCGACAGCCGCCTCTTCTACTATAATATCGGACGCGTGGGAGCAATGCAAGAGAGATAGATAGATAGAGAGAGAGAGAGAGAGAGAGAGAGAGAGAGAGAGAGAGAGAGAGAGAGAGAGAGACGCGGCGAACGGGCGCCGCGGTTGAGATCATCTTTTGGATTCGCTCGAAGGTTGTTATAATTATTTTTCGGATCTGGTTGGATTTAATGTGTAATACACGCGCTTGGACACACACTTTTCGCATTTTTTTGGACTTTCTGAAAAGTTAATCTGTGCACATCAATAGATGTTATAAATACTATATCTTAAGGGAACCGATCGCGTTGAATGACCGTTTTTGCTTTTAAATTTTTTTTTTTTTGCGAAATGAAAAAATATACGTGGTATTTCAAAATTATTACTATATATTTATTAAATATTTATCCATATAAAATTAGAATTTTCTTTTTTAAACAAAATTATAATTTGTTGAAGAAGAACAATAATTCGAGGAATTGTATCGACAAATTGACAGCTCTGAAGATTACATTGTACAAATTGTTTCGATAATTGATTTATATACCTGCAATTTTGTAATGATAATTGTGTAAGGACACTTTTTTTAATGTAGAGGTTATAATATGATACAGTAAATATGGCGGGTTATAATTTGATCATTTGAAACTGCAGCTTTACGTATAGCTTTGCAGGACATTATATATATCGTTTCATTCCAACGGAGCAAACTTCAGTCTTATATAGGAATGGAATGGGCATAACACGTTACTCGCCATATAATGTATTTACATCCGTAAAACTATGCGGATTAAAAATTTTGTTAATAAATCGATGTCAACGGACGTTGTAATACGAAGTTTTATTGTTTCCATTTCTTGAATTCCCGTGTTCTTTTTTTGTGTTAAAGATGTTAAATCTGAGTACGAGTGAGATCCATAATAGGAGGAACGAATTCAAGCGCAACCCTTCGCTCCAGCAAAGTCCGTCATTAATCGGTTACACGATGGCTATTCCGTGAGAACTGGACTTGCTTGAAGTTCTTATTAAACTTACTTAAAATTAAATATTTAATACACGTACATAAATTACCGATTTTTTTGTTATTGCTTGTAACTATCTTTTTGTAAATAATAAGAAAGCGAGTAGATATTTTTCAACAAATCTAATTCTCAAAATGTTGGGAATATTTTGCCGAGTCTATAGGTCGTTAAAATGTCAACGAAATCTATCCAGTCCTTTTTCCAAAGTCATATACATGAGATTTAGAAAACAGTTTTGAGAATGGAAGCACGCTTCGAAGTTCGTGTTTATTTATATATTATATTGATCCAAGGCAGTACGAGAAGTCTCTAACGTCTCATTGCTTTTATTACAACTTATAGAAGGCGAAAAATCATTGACATGTTTTCTTCGGTAGATTTTACAGGTGTGTTTACAGGCGTATTTACAAGGAAAAAAATGATAAAAAGGTTAAAAGAGGAAAAAATTGCAGATGTGTATAATTATATCTTGTTATTTAAATTCGAATTTATGTACTTATCCTCATTATTCTGCCAGACTGCATCCTCCTCTTTTCTATATATATAGAAAATACTATGTCGTCATCCCATCTCCAAAACGCAATCTTTCCTTTTTAATTAAATTTAACCACAATTATAACCGTTTTTTTCTTAATTTTGCCTTGCAGAAATCGCCAAAGTTCGAGCGTCACTCTTCCAAATAAGCGGCGTCAAAAAGGAGGCGCTCGTTCTTCCAGAGCCAGAAGGCGAAGTCACAACGCTGACAGAAAAAGTCTATGTACCCGTCAAAGAGCATCCAGACGTAAGTGTTTTTGTTTTTTCTTCTTTTCCCTCTTTTTTTTTGGTTGGCTTGTTTTTTGTAGCGATTTTGAACACTTATGTATAAATACCTATGTTACGTATGGCGATCTATGGATACAAATAGAATTATTATCCAAATTATAGATGTAAATGAAGCTATAAAAGTTATAAACGTGCGACTTTATTATTCGTTAGGCGGTACAATAGATTTCCTAGATAATGAGTCATTGTTTTTTAAACTTCTACTCGAATTCGAACTCTGCGCTTAATATGCGTGCAATTATAATTGATAAATAAAGTTTCAGCGATCACGAGCACACCGAGGACTGGCTTCAATAGTGACTTATACATCGGCCGTTTCGCCCAATAAAGTTGATAATTTCATAATCCAGAACTGCTGTAAAGTCGATTTGACTGAAAAATTCAAAAAATCTATTCATATCGTTAGTTTCGAGTATTTAACAACTTAGTACACGTTTAGAGACTTGAAGTTCCCAGAACCTCGGACTCCATCGATCTCCAATGATGGAATTTGAAAAACATGCAATGTAGTTTAGAACGACGTACACGAATGCAATTTCAATGGCGTATCTCACGTCAGTCGTAAAATTTTCATTTTCCTCCAAGGAAACGCATTAAAAAAAAGTAAAA